>JAVTVY010033469.1:0-13635 GCA_036873755.1 Hanleya hanleyi
GGCACCTACTGCTTTATCCAGGATCCATCATCACAGGCCTCCTCATTAAGGCACCTACTGCTTTATCCAGGATCCATCATCTCAGGCCTCCTCGCTAAGGCACCTACTGTTTAATCCAGGATCCATCATCTCAGGCCTCCTCATTAAGGCACCTACTGTTTAATCCAGGATCCATCATCTCAGGCCTCCTCATTAAGGCACCTACTGCTTAATCCAGGATCCATCCTCACAGGCCTCCTCATTAAGGCACCTACTGCTTTATCCAGGATCCATCATCTCAGGCCTCCTCGCTAAGGCACCTACTGCTTAATCCAGGATCCATCATCTCAGGCCTCCTCATTAAGGCACCTACTGCTTAATCCAGGATCCATCCTCACAGGCCGCCACATTAAGGCACCTACTGCTTAATCCAGGATCCATCCTCACAGGCCGCCACATTAAGGCACCTACTATTTCAACCAGTATACATCATCTCAGGCCTCCTCATTAAGGCACCTACTGAGTTATCCAGGATCCATCATCTCAGGTGTCCGCATTAAGGCACATACTGCTTCAACCAGGATTCTTCATCACAGGCCTCCTCATTTCACGTCCGTATATCCTTCTGGGGGTAATGAATTGTGTAGTTTAAGCAGAGGGTGTTCATTCCATGCGCCAGATGTAAATGGAAAGAGGTTTTTTCGCGAAAATAGGATGGCCAATTGCATGCGAAACTCTCGCCAATAAGCTGCGTCTGAGGTAAAAATACAAGAAAAGGAAATTATCTATCATACATGCAGGTATTCTGGGTGTGAGAAAAGCGGTCAACGCGTTTCAATGAGGCAGGCAAAACATCATGATGTTAAACACTCATTGATGAATAACTGTGGAGATTTCTCATTTGTCAAGTAGATAGCTGTAGAGATTTCTCATTGGTCAAGTACATGAATGTGGAGATTTCTCATTGGTCAAGTAGATAAATGTGGAGATTTCTCATTGGTCAAGTAGATAACTGTGGAGAAAAGCCGATTGTGGCTATGGTCGATCTTTATATGTTCACAGAGGGAAAAGGAATGTTCACCCAAAATCAGCTATTTTACTATTTTAAGGCTCTGTTACATTTTTTTCATAGCTAATATTTTTGGTACGCCAACTTTCAACACTGGGACCAAGTCCTCGCCAAAATCCACGACATCCTCTGATAATATATAGTAGTTTGCCTTCAATCTGTAAAATGAGTACAGCGATAACAGACCAAATTAATCGTGACGATACATTCATTCCTCGTTATTTGAGTCACATGGCTCCTGCAACTACTTTCTACTATATTTCCTCCATACGCAAGCACAAGAAATGGATGCATCAGAGGAGCAAATATATTCAGTAAAGTAATAATAGGACGTTTATTGGTTCATATAGCTTATATACAAGTTCTGTCACTTTCACTTGTTCTCTTCCTCATTGCTAGACTGTTTATTTGATAATGTCTATGCGTCCGTCCGTCAGTAGTTATATGAATTGAAAGCTAACGAATCAACAAATCACGATCAGCACATTTATGTATGGTGTGCTATATGAGGAAGTACGTCAAGCAATACCACTATTCATGTTAACTTGGAAAAACTGAAAACACAGAATGTTAAAATAATTGATAATATATTAACAAAAATATCACTTTCCTCAGGCGTCCCCAGCTCCGGCCGAGCTTATAAAATATGGATACAGATACATCCACACTCACCCCACACATCCACCCCACAGACTAGAGTAATGTTGGACACTTAATAGCAACGCCTCTGTACGACATTGCTGATGCCGCACACCTTTAATGTAAATATGTTTTAAAGTTTCCTTATTCAGAATTACAGGAAATATATCTGTGTTTACCGCACTGTACGTTTGATACTTGAAAATGATTTCAATTTAACAAAACGATTTCACGTACTGTCACCAGAAATGAACAGTATTTCAAGTCTATCAATTGTAATAAACCAAGGAACAGTATTTTCGTTATTTTGGGATAACACTATCTTAGAATAGCACAAATTCTACTGCTGATTCCCGTGCGGGATTCGAACCAGCGACCCCAGAGTCAGGCACCTAATCGCCAGCACTGTATGTCGGCGATCTAAACCACTCGGCCAACGGGCCTGCCATCAAAATAGAAGGTAGCAGAGGCCCGTTGGCCGAGTGGTTTAGATCGCCGACATACAGTGCTGGCGATTAGCTGCCTGACTCTGGGGTCGCTGGTTCGAATCGACCAAATTTTCTTCACTAGAATTTGTGCTATTCTAAGATAGTGTTATCCCAAAATAACGAAAATACTGTTATACGATCACTTTCTAAATGATAAAAAAAATATACCTATTCAACTTTGGGAGCTGTGTCATTACGATCATCAGAGGGGTACTGTATGTTCGCTTTCAAGACCACCGGTCTGCTTCCTCCTATTGTTGTGGGAGGCCCGTTGGCCGAGTGGTTTAGGTCGCCGACATACAGTGCTGGCGATTAGGTGCCTGACTCTGTGGTCGCTGGTTCGAATCCCGCATGGGACTCGACCAAATTTTCAGCACTAGAATTTGTGCTATTCTAAGATAGTGTTATCCCAAAATAACGAAAATACTGTTACAGATCACTTTCTAAATGATAAAAAATATAACAAAGGAACAATCTGTAAAAAAGGAATTGGAGAAATAGAACTCAGTGTAAAACCGTTTCACATTTAAAATTACAACATATAAAATACGAATTAAAACTTTATTATTCTAATTCTATCTGGGTCGAATACTGAATATTAAAACGTTAAGTAGTAGGTCAATTTAATTGACAATTTGTGTCCTCGGCAACAACAACTTGCATTTTCCAGAAAGTCAGTGATTAGGCGACATGCTTGGCCTCCTTCTGATAGCATAACAAACCGTGCAATGTGCATGCGCACGTATCCTCTCTTGCAGGAAACTAGCCAAAGTTTCATTACAATATTTTTCCTTAGTTTGGTGCTATTGTTGTTATATGATTTAGGTATTTAGATCATGAAATTCATTAACGGACGAAGGCTGAATAACGAATGAAAGATTAGACCGATGCCTACACTTTTACCCCTGTTGAGATTTGCCCCGATCATTCCAAATGATTTTTGGTATTATTCGTCAGTTGCTCTTATTAAACACAGCATATGAAGGTGGTGGAGAAGATCCCCACCCCCTGACACGAAGTCACGTGACCCCTCATGCCAATATGCTGAATACATATCTAAAAACATCACATAAACCAAAAATCCCTGCGATTATTCGTGTGTCAGCCCTATTGAAGCTGTTTGTGTGGATATCTTGAATGAAGTAACCGCACGGACCCTAGGGTCGACATGGGTGGTATTAAATACTGGTCCGCGGGGTTATATGACTTCGTGTCAGTGGGCGGAGATCTTCTCCACCACCTGTATATGCTGCGCTTAATTAGAACTGACCAATATTACCAAAAACCATTTGGAACTGATCAACTATGGATGTACGGGATTGAACAATAACACATTCCTGTTGGAGAACCGGCGAAGCAAAAGTTACAGGGAAATGGTTTAGGGTTTAGTACCCTCGTCTGAATTATGTCACCTAATATTCATCTTCAAATCAGTTTCGTAATGTTTCAAACAGTGTAATCAAGCTTTAATCATGTATAAAAATGTTCCCCAAATGAGCGTTTTCAGGGAAAGAATTTTTTCTGTTGTCATAGATTGCAAGAATGAGCGGTAAATACAACTTTCAGTGTGAATATGACAACATGCAGAATATAACGTATTTCAATAAGGCAATCGCAGAATGATTAATACTAAAGCGTTAATATGCGTAATTCATGTCACAATGATGTGGTACTTACATGAATACATTAATACTAAAGCGTTAATATGCGTAATTCATGTCACAATGATGTGGTACTTACATGAATACATTAATACTAAAGCGTTAATATGTGTAATTCATGTCACAATGATGTGGTACTTACATGAATACATTAATACTAAAGCGTTAATATGCGTAATTCATGTCACAATGATGTGGTACTTACATGAATACATTAATACTAAAGCGTTAATATGTGTAATTCATGTCACAATGATGTGGTACTTACATGAATACATTAATACTAAAGCGTTAATATGCGTAATTCAGGTCACAATGATGTGGTACTTACATGAATACATTAATACTAAAGCGTTAATATGTGTAATTCAGGTCACAATGATGTGGTACTTACATGAATACATTAATACTAAAGCGTTAATATGCGTAATTCATGTCACAATGATGTGGTACTTACATGAATACATTAATACTAAAGCGTTAATATGCGTAATTCATGTCACAATGATGTGGTACTTACATGAATACATTAATACTAAAGCGTTAATATGTGTAATTCATGTCACAATGATGTGGTACTTACATGAATACATTAATACTAAAGCGTTAATATGCGTAATTCATGTCACAATGATGTGGTACTTACATGAATACATTAATACTAAAGCGTTAATATGTGTAATTCAGGTCACAATGATGTGGTACTTACATGAATACATTAATACTAAAGCGTTAATATGTGTAATTCAGGTCACAATGATGTGGTACTTACATGAATACATTAATACTAAAGCGTTAATATGCGTAATTCATGTCACAATGATGTGGTACTTACATGAATACATTAATACTAAAGCGTTAATATGCGTAATTCATGTCACAATGATGTGGTACTTACATGAATACATTAATACTAAAGCGTTAATATGCGTAATTCAGGTCACAATGATGTGGTACTTACATGAATACATTAATACTAAAGCGTTAATATGCGTAATTCAGGTCACAATGATGTGGTACTTACATGAATACATTAATACTAAAGCGTTAATATGTGTAATTCAGGTCACAATGATGTGGTACTTACATGAATACATTAATACTAAAGCGTTAATATGTGTAATTCAGGTCACAATGATGTGGTACTTACATGAATACATTAATACTAAAGCGTTAATATGCGTAATTCATGTCACAATGATGTGGTACTTACATGAATACATTAATACTAAAGCGTTAATATGTGTAATTCATGTCACAATGATGTGGTACTTACATGAATACATTAATACTAAAGCGTTAATATGCGTAATTCATGTCACAATGATGTGGTACTTACATGAATACATTAATACTAAAGCGTTAATATGTGTAATTCAGGTCACAATGATGTGGTACTTACATGAATACATTAATACTAAAGCGTTAATATGTGTAATTCAGGTCACAATGATGTGGTACTTACATGAATACATTAATACTAAAGCGTTAATATGCGTAATTCATGTCACAATGATGTGGTACTTACATGAATACATTAATACTAAAGCGTTAATATGCGTAATTCAGGTCACAATGATGTGGTACTTACATGAATACATTAATACTAAAGCGTTAATATGCGTAATTCAGGTCACAATGATGTGGTACTTACATGAATACATTAATACTAAAGCGTTAATATGTGTAATTCAGGTCACAATGATGTGGTACTTACATGAATACATTCACTTCCCAAAATATAATATCACATACAGCATTGTATTGGATGACGATACACTGGATTAATTGCAAACAAACCTGTAGAATTAATAGTATCATGGGAGATATCCTTATACCACTCTGTGAATCTGAAAATGTTATGCCCAAATATGGCATTTTCTCGCATGGATTAAGGAATGATTCATCAGATTATAATTATATCGTAGTGTGACGAAAATGCCCATGGCCTGGAGAATGTTATTTTCGTTCTATGCGGACATAAATAGCATTGTGAATGGACCGATAATGGTGGATATTCGACTTACCTGTATTAACTGTGTGCTGTAACTTTCAGCGAGGGACGTGTAAATATCCCTGACACGCATCTTGCATCGAAACCGGGCGAGAGAAGTCGAACTCTGCTGATCTGACACGAAATCCAACACCGCCGGAGTCTATACTTTCGTTTCATGGGGGCTGCCATGTTTGGGCGCGCAAAGGATTATGGGAGCCAGAGCCTATATAAGACGCAGAGAAATGGACGTTCGGCATTCTGTCCCAGACGATCGGCGGGTGCACATCGTGCGGAAGAGCACAGAGACCGGATCGCCGCAAATGCGCCGAATGTGCCGAAAGCGCCGAAAGTGCCGAATTGACTGCCGAAACAGCGCCGAACCATCTGCCGAAGGGTTGGAAAGCCGAGAGCTAAGCCATAGCTTGGGGATAATAGATACTAACACGCACAGTATCTGATGACGAGACGAACCGCCAGACGGGGATAAGATACTAACACGCACAGTATCTGAAGACGAGATGTCCATCAACGGGGAATACAGAGCATCAAATATCCCACATTGCAGCCCATCACACAAATACCATGTTACATGATTACATATACTCACACACAGACACCAGATCGTCGGCCTTAGGGACGGAATAGATCTAATCACAATCATCTACACCAGTTATTCACAGGCCTCGGCTAGAGGTGACGGATTATACAAGCTTACATCCACTGTACATATTTACATTGCCGCAGGGCTCGAATTATGCTTTGCCGCAAGTCTTTGAATTCTATTACAAATCATTGATATTAATTGATATTACACTGTAAGGTAATAATACGCCCCCGAGACCAGGGCATTATTACCACATATATATGCAGACAATCTGAGCCTATTAACTCGTCCTTGGGTCAACGCCGTGAGGGCCGAAGTCGGGTCGCCGAAATCGGGCCGAGCCGAAGACGAGAAGTTTGCCGAGCCGAAGACGGGTCGCCGAAATCGGGCCGAGCCGAAGACGAGAAGTTTGCCGAGCCGAAGACGGGTCGCCGAAATCGGGCCGAGCCGAAGACGTGAAGTCTGCCGAGCCGAAGACGGGTCGCCGAATTCGGGCCGAGCCGAAGACGTGAAGTCTGCCGAGCCGATGTTCGGGTCGCCGAATTCGGGCCGCCGATAACAGAGAAGTGCCGAGCCGAAAGGGGCTGCCGCCGAAGACGCTGTGGTGTGCTGTACGGACCGACGCCACCGAAGGGCTACTGCTAGGAGAGGCAGTGATACGGAGAGGATTCCAGAGACGATTAATAACGCTTAGATGAACTGGGCCGTGTAACCTTAGACACGGTAGATGTTCCATACAGTCCGGGGCTACGCCTACGACCGGAGAGGTACCAGAGACGCCGTACCATACCACGACGAGAGCCAGTCTGGACGAGACTGGGCCGTGACGCGTCATAGATAGGGTCTCATGTATATATTGTATATTATTAGTCTTTCTCTCTAAGATAAAGATAACACTTAACGATAACTACCTCTAGAGTAGGGATCTTTATTACAGGTATTGTGCGCGTACAGAGCTGTGTACATTGCAGAATACAATATTATTACTTTATTATTGCCTTGGTTGTTTCTACAGGTCCCCCCATCCTACCTCCTCGATCCAGACAAGGTGACAGGTTGAATCGGACCTTCCTCGTTGGCCAATTCCAGTCGTACGAGACTGCGTTCACATCAGCCTGACAATTTGTCACAGGGGCCTGAGACCAGGCCGCCTCAAGTCTCGTGTACACCGCAAAGATAGACGTTTTCTGACCGCTCGAACGTCACAACTGGTGGCAGCGGTGGGATGGCCAACACCGGGAAACCGATGGAGAAGGGACCACGCTGGGAAGAAACCAGAAAACCAAGCATGAGTATTGGAGATGTCGGCTCCGAACTACGTCCAGCGGACAGCGACTGGCAGTCAGGGAGGGCGAGAAGCCGGCGGCAACTGCCCATAACTCCGAGGGACCGAGAAGAGTCACGACAAGGAGTGGAGACCGGACGATCATCGTTTGAAGCGCCGAAGAGAGTGGATTTGCTGGACCTGTCCACAGTGGACCTAAACGCAGTGCTATCGGCTCCCCCAGCTGACCTGTCGCCGATATCTTCGTGGCAGACGTTGCCCGACGAGAATGGAAGTTATCGAGCCCCTAAAGACTCTGGTTCTGATAACCACGGTCTCGGGGGCCGATACGAATACCGTGACGACGATTCGACCGTACAGATGATGGAAGAGATTGCCGAGCTACGACAAACCATCGGGTCTATGGCCAGGACGTTCCAGTCGAGTGTATCGATGCTAACGAGCCAGATGTCCAAAATCAATGCCAGTCAGATTCAGGAAAGAGAGGCGATCAGACGACCGGACACTGAAAACGACGCCGCAGAGCTGAATGCGGGTTGTGGAACTGCCGAAATGGTTGGTGATTACCGCCGAACCGAATGTATGTCCGGGTCGCAGCAGGGTTGCGATCAGACGCCGCCGCCGCCGAGGAGAGGACGAGATGATCCCATGAGCTGGAGGCAGCCATTACAAACCTCAACCCCTGCCATTGAGGTGAGGCGACCGATGTTGACGGCGGCAAAGGCAGCTACCTATGATGGGACAACGCCATTACGGGATTATCTCTCCCATTTCGACCACTGTGCTGCTATCAACGGATGGACATACTCACAACAGGGTCAATATCTGGCCGTCGCCCTCCGAGGATCTGCCCAGCAGCTTTTAGCCAGCTTGAAATCAGAACCAGGGAGTGCTGACTATGGACGATTGAGGGATGCCTTGGAGAAGCGTTTTGCTCCGCCGAATCAATTGGATTTGTATAAAACGCAGTTAAAATCCAGATACCGAGAGAAGTCAGAAGATCTTCCGGGCCTAGCTCAGGCATTAATTCGGCTTGCACAACAGGCTTATCCCGAGGCCGGAGATGACGTACAGGATACCTTGGCAAAGGATCAGTTTTTGGAGGCTATTGGGGACGAGCTAAGATTCCTTGTGTGGCAGACGCGGCCGAAGACCTTAGATGCAGCTGTACACTCTGCTGTAGAAGTAGAAGCATTCAAGTCCTCGCAAGGTCGTAAGACTTGGGCAACCGCGAAGTCCACGGTTCCTAGTAAAGATGAGGGATTAGCTGCAACCTCCGAGGATGACGAAGAATCTGAAGCTCGCCTGAGAAAACAGATCAAAGAATTGATGGAAGAAATAATGCGAAAGTCTCAGCCTCAACCACGGCGACGACCACAAAGATACACCAGAGGTCAACAACGGACGTATGGGAATCGGGAACGAAGTAATGCTTGCTGGTCGTGCGGCAGAAGGGGTCATTACCGGGTGGACTGCCCGGATGTATCCAAAGCAGATGACTCTAAACCGCCGAGATCGCCCAAGAGTCCTCCCAAAGTTAATACTTCCGGGGAAGCTGGACTCTATTTGCCTGCCCAGATCGGGCCAGTGAAGATGTGGTGTTGTGTTGACACGGGGGCGTCGATTTCCCTCCTGAGCGAGAAAGTATACCAGCAGCTGAGTCCGCGGCTCAGACCAGCCTTGAGTAGCCCATCTTACGCTAGTATTCGTATGGCTGACGGTACGCTGATGCCCCTGAAAGGTGAAGCTGATTTTAAAATCACTATAGACGGTACCACACGAACACAGAAGATGATAGTCGGAGATCTGACGGTGGACGCGCTTCTAGGGTACGACTTTCTCAGCACCCACTGTACCAAGATCGACACGGAGCGCCACAGGGTCAAGTATGGTGGCCGCTACATCCAATGCGAGGTCGTGGGGAGCGCAGGCTGTTACCGTGTAGCCGTGACCGAGACTGTGACTATTCCTGCTGGAGCCGAAGCCGTTGTGACAGGAAAAGTTCGTGGGGGCCTACCAGGCGAGGTAGGGATGATCGAAAACGAACCGGAGTTTACCCAGAAGTCGGGAGCCATGGTGGCCAGGGTCCTCACCGAGGTCGACCGTGACTGCGAAGTCACCCTGAGGTTCCTCAACTTGTCCTCAGATCCGACTGTAGTCCAGGCCGGGACGCTGTGCGGTCGCATGGGTGAAGTAGAAGTAGTGGAAGACCAAGTTTCGAGTGCGGCCGAAGCGTCGACGCCGAGCCGTGCGAAACCTAGTAGACCGAGACTCGCCGTGCCGACCAGCGCATGTCCAGACCACCTTACAGATCTGGTTCGACGATCCAGTGAAGGCCTAGAGACAGACCAAGCCCTGGCTGTAGAAGATTTGGTCACCCGATATACTGACCTGTTCGCTAAGGACGATACTGATCTAGGTCGAACGACGATGGTACAACATCACATAAAGACTGGAAGTGCACCACCCATCCGCATTCCCCCGAGGCGACCGCCGATTCACGCCCGTGAAATGATCGATGAGCAAGTTGAAGACATGTTACAACGGGGTGTGGTCGAGCCATCCAGTGGACCGTGGTCAGCGCCGGTAGTTCTGGTGAAAAAAAAGGACGGGAAAATGCGCTTCTGCGTTGACTACCGTGCTTTGAACAAGATCACAGAGAAGGATGCTTACCCGTTGCCGAGGATCGACGACTCTCTGGATTCTTTAGCAGGTGCAAGTTGGTGGAGTACCCTTGACTTAATGTCAGGGTACTGGCAAGTTGAAGTATCCCCCGAAGATAGATGCAAGACAGCCTTTGCAACCAGGAAAGGTCTGTACCAGTTCCGAGTTATGCCGTTCGGGCTGTGCAATGCGCCCGGGACCTTTGAGCGTCTAATGGAAGCCATCCTAGCAGGACTCCATTATGATACGTGTCTCGTCTACCTTGACGACATCATCGTTTTTGGACGAACGTTTGACGAGATGATTCAGCGTCTTGATGGGGTCTTCGAGAGGTTGAAACAGCATGGTCTTAAGCTCAAGCCGTCCAAGTGCGTCATAGGGGCACGACAAGTCCTGTATCTAGGCCACGTAGTATCACAGAATGGGATTGGAACTGACCCACAGAAGATCCGTGCTGTGCGAGACTGGCCTCCACCCGTTTCGCAGACCGAGGTTCGGAGCTTCCTGGGTCTCTGCAGCTACTATCGACGTTTCATCCGGGACTTTGCCACCATTGCAGCGCCGCTGCATACGTTAACTGAAAAGAAGACAGTCTTCATATGGGACAACACAGCGCAGCAAGCCTTCGACACCCTGAAAGACAAGTTGACAACCGCGCCTGTGCTTGCTATGCCAGACTTTAAGCTCCCTTTCATTTTGGACACGGACGCGAGTAACTATGGCATCGGTGCCGTATTGTCGCAGGTGGTAGATGGAGAAGAGAAGGTTGTGGCATACGCCAGCCGCGTGTTGTCGAAGGCCGAACGAGCCTACTGTGTGACGAGAAGAGAACTGCTGGCTGTTGTGCATTTCGTCAAATGCTTTCGACACTACTTGTTTGGGCGGAAATTCCTGCTTCGCACCGATCACGCCTCGCTGAGATGGCTCATGCGGTTCAAGGAACCGGAGGGACAGCTGGCCCGTTGGATTCAGGCCCTTGGCGTCTACGATTTCAACATCGAGCATCGTCCGGGTCGGAAACATGGTAACGCCGATGCACTGAGTCGTATCCCATGCAAACAGTGTGGTCGATCAAGCAGCGATGACGTTCAGGCAGCCGCCCGTGTGATTGAGATGGTGTCGCCAACCGAAGGATTCGGCCGAGCCCAGGCCGAAGACCCCGACCTACAACCTGTTCTCGACTGGGTGCGGCAAGGTAGCCGACCAAACCGAGAAGACGTCAGTCCGTACGGACTCGTCACGAAGAGCCTGTGGGGTGCCTTCGATATGTTGGAGGTTTGCGATTCGCTGCTGGTTAGACGTTGGGTGGATGACCGTGGTAAGGTCAAGCGACGACTGCTGGTAGTACCTCGTTCCTTGCGCCGTAAAGTGTTAAGAGAGTGCCACGACAGTCCCACCGGTGGACATCTCGGAGTAAAGAAGACTTTAGCGAAGGTGAGGCAGGCCTATACCTGGCCTGGCATGCAGACGGACATACGCCAATGGTGCCGAAGCTGCGATGTATGTAACAGAAGAAAGCAGGCTGGACGCAAACCGCGAGGACCACACAGTGGACAGATGACTGGTTGTCCGGGAGAGAGGATTGCAGTCGACATCCTTGGGCCAATGCCAGAGACGGGCAGTGGAAACCAGTATATTGCGGTCATCGGAGACTATTTTACCCGTTGGGTCGAAGCCGTTGCCATGCCCAACCAAGAAGCTACTACTGTTGCACAGGCTGTGGTGGAACACTATGTGACCAAGTTCGGTGTTCCAATGGCGATCCATTCGGACCAAGGCCGCCAGTTTGAGAGCCGAGTCTTCAAAGGGATGTGCCGAATTTTGGAGATGAGGAAGACAAGGACGACGCCATACCACCCCCAATCAAATGGCATGATTGAGCGGTTCAACAGAACATTAGCCCAAATGCTACATGCCAGTGTTGACCGTCATCCAAGCGACTGGGACTTGCATATACCGCTTGTAGTGATGTCCTATCGTGCCACAGCCCATGAGACGACAGGGTTCTCCCCGAATATGATGGTGTTCGGGAGAGAAGTCTCTCTGCCATCTCACTTGGTACTGGGAGCTCCTCCACGTCAGCAAGTGGAACCTACAGAGTGGGTAGGAGAACTACGGGACGAGATGGACGAGATTCATCGTAACGCCCGAGAAGTGACTGGGAAGAGCCTGCGGCGCCAGAAGAGGGTATATGATGGCAAGGCCTTTCCGCAAAAGTATAAACCTGGAGATCAGGTTTACCTGTACATTTCTGCTCCCAGACGAGGAGAGAATCGGAAACTACGAGACCGCTGGGCAGGACCATACGTGATAAAGGAAGCTCTCACGGACGTGACCTACCGCATTGCAGATGAGGACGGAGGTCTCCAGGTTGTTCACCATGACAAGCTGAAGCCTTTCTATGCTCGTGAGATGTCCACCAGTGAGTCTGAAGAAACGTCTGGCGACGATGGAGATGTAGAATCAGATGATAGTGTCGGACATGGGGCTATCTTTCCTTACCCCATGGAACCATCGACTGTCGTCAGAACGCCGACTGTTGAACGGCGACCTCGATTGACCCGGGGCGGGCGTGAGATACGGCGACCACGGAGATTTGCCGATTTCGAGGTTGATTTGCAGTCTGCATCACCATTGGATCTCGACATGGAAGCTTTACCCCCGGCCGAGGCCGAGACAGAACCGCGGCGGACGACCCGAGGTCGAGAGATTAGACGCCCCGCGCGTTATCGGGATTAATGTAATTCGGCAGTGTTTGGTCAGTGCCGTAAAGCAGGGACCTGATGTCCCCTCCTTCAGTGACGACCCAGCAGACAGCTGAGGAGAACGTCTGATGTAATTCTACCGTATTGAAGCCTTTGTTATTATACTGTGGATTATCTACACTTTCGGAGAACAGACTGCGTGTTAATTCTACTCACCTGTGATTGGTAGCTGAGCCGAGCTCCACGACGAGGGCGTCGTGTTTTCGAAGGCGTGGGTAGTGTGACGAAAATGCCCATGGCCTGGAGAATGTTATTTTCGTTCTATGCGGACATAAATAGCATTGTGAATGGACCGATAATGGTGGATATTCGACTTACCTGTATTAACTGTGTGCTGTAACTTTCAGCGAGGGACGTGTAAATATCCCTGACACGCATCTTGCATCGAAACCGGGCGAGAGAAGTCGAACTCTGCTGATCTGACACGAAATCCAACACCGCCGGAGTCTATACTTTCGTTTCATGGGGGCTGCCATGTTTGGGCG
>JAVTVY010033470.1:0-14431 GCA_036873755.1 Hanleya hanleyi
ATCCCCATACGTCTTCATACGCTGTTTCGCCTTTCGATCGCGGTCACGCACAGTGGTATCAGCTGAACGCTGTGGTATTTCCGGTAATTTGGTTTGGATACAACGACCAAGAAGTAGTTCCGATGGAGCATGTTGTGTGGTTGTGTGCGGCGTTGCTCTGTAATTTCGTAGGAAACCATGGAGATCTTGTTTCCAGTTCCTCTGTTCAATGATGGCTGCACGGATGGTTTTTCCAAGAGAGCTGATGAATTTCTCGGCTTCCCCGTTTGCCTGAGGCCATAGAGGGGTGACTTTCCTGTGTTTAAACCCAAGGTAGTGAGAAAAGTCAGCAAATTCCTTGCCATTAAACGGCGGTCCGTTATCTGTTTTGACGACCCTGGGTATTCCAAACATAGAAAAGATCTTATCCATGACTGGAATTATAGTGGTGGCTGAGGTGGATTTCACTATTTCCACAACTGGATATCTCGAATAGTCATCTATGACTACCAATAGATGGTCACCGCTCGGAAAAGGTCCACAGAAATCGACCGATACTTCTGTCCACGGTGCTTCGGGTAATTCCGACATGCGCATTGGGGAAGGTTTTACCTTGTTTACGTTTGCCTGACACGGTATACATTCCTTAACCGCATTTTCAGCCAGAGAGTCTATACCTGGAAACCAAACCTTCTCGCGAAGTAACTGTTTGGTTTTGCTGATTCCTTGGTGGCCTTCGTGGGCCAACTGCACAGCCTGCTGTTGTAGAGATTTAGGAATCACGATGCGGTGTCCACGTAAGACAACATCACTGTCTGTTACAGTAAGTTCATTTTGAACACTCCGGAATGAACGTAGAGCATTAAGGTCAGCAATGGTCTCATTTCCACGATCATTGATTTGGTACCATTGGCCATCATGGATTGTTCTGATAACTGTCTGAAGAGTAGGATCTGCCTTTGTCGCCTCTGCTATTTCATTAAGCTTCATTGCCCTGGGGGTGGCATGATTAGCAATAAGATTCACAAACTCTTCAGCGGCTCTTGTTGATTTAGTCGGTTTTTCTGTTGTGGGTGGCCGTGGATGACGCGACATGTAATCCGCTGGATTGTCTTTGCCAGCCTTGTGGATTACCTTGAAGTCGTACTGCTGTAATCTCAAACCCCAGCGCTCGATTCTTGCTGGTGGCTTGGAGTAAGGATTGTTGAAAATCAACTCGAGCGGCTTGTGGTCTGTAACAAGAGTGAAGGATGCACCATACAGGTACAAATGAAAATGTTCACACGCCCAGACAATCGATAAAGATTCACGTTCCGTCTGTGAAAATTTCTGTTCTGTTGCTGTTAGAGACCGAGATGCATACGCAATGATGCGTGGAGGACTGTCCGCTTGTTTACGTTGAGCGAGGATAGCACCCAATCCAACTGGACTTGCGTCCACGATGACTTCTGTTTGCTCCTTTGGATCAAAATATGCCATGACAGGGGCATTAGCTAGGGCGTCTTTCAAACTACTGAAAGCTTGTTGACAGGGTTCTGACCAGTTCCACTTGACATTTTTGTGGGTTAGTTCTCTCAAAGGTGCGGTGATTGTTGCGTAATCTGGGATGAATCTGGCTGAGAAGTTTACCATTCCCAGAAAGCTCCGTACTGCTGATACATTTTCTGGGACGTCAAATTCCTCAATAGCAGCTACCTTTTGGGGATCTGGAGCTAGACCCCCTTCTGAGAAGCTGTAACCATAGAATGCCAATGATGATTTGTTAAACTCACACTTCGGTGGGTTTAGTGTGAGTTTCATCTCCCGAAGTCGTTGGAAAAACTCTTTCCAGCGTCGCATCATGGCCTTGCTGTGTCGCAGAGTAAATGATTATGTCATCGCTGATATTCTTTGTTCCTGGAATATCATGTAGAATTTGCTGTATAGCATTCTGAAACACTTCTGATGCCGAAGATGTACCAAAATTCAGTCTCCGATATCTCCGTAATCCAAGGTGAGTTGAGAAAACTGTGATGTGTCTCGAATCTGGATGTAATTCCAGCTGGTGGTAGCCACTGTTCAGGTCTAGCTTGGAGAAGACTTTCGCTCCATGCAGATCAGTAATAATATCATCTACTGTTGGGGTTATGTGTCTCTCACGTTGAATGGCCCTGTTTGGTGCCCGCATATCTACACACAGACGAATTTCATCAGGGTTTTTTGGCTTGGGTGTAGCTACTATCGGTGAGACCCATGGCGTTGGGCCGTCAACCTTCTCAATGATGTCCAAATCTTCTAATCTTTTGAGTTCTTTTTCCACTCTTTCACGTAAATGGAATGGAATACGTCGGTGGGGTTGGACAACGGGTTGAACAGTAGGATCAATGTGCAATTTGACTTGGAAATCCATCATTTTCCCTATACCCGTAAACAAATCCGAGTATTCTCTGATTAGTTGGTCACTCTTGGGCGGAATCGGAGGTTTTGGAATAAAGTTCAGAATTTGTATAAGTCCGAGGTCCTGTGCTGTTTGGTAGCTAATCAGAGATGTACTACTGGCTTCTGTGACATAGAATGTTGCCAAGACAGAATTCTGGGTAGATTCCACAGATGTGTCAAATTTTCCTTTCAGCGGTAATTCTGTTTTCGACGCGTATGGGAAAATTTTTGCACTTGTTGGTGTCAATGTCACTTTATCCTGGATTTTGGCGAATGATTGTGAACCGAGAATATTGACACTGGCTCCTGAATCAATCATTACATCAATGACAGATCCACAGATTTTCACTGGTGTTTGAGGTTGTTTATTGACAGAGTCATGGACGACGTACACATACTCTTCATCTGAGCTAGAGTCATCATACAGTAGTGGATCTTGGGAGCAAACCGTGTTTACTGTGGTAGATTGACTTTTCTTGTATGTTGATTTCCCTACAGTGTTTGGACGTTTACTGGATGTTAGTTGAGATTGATTGTTATTGGCTGTGGCGCCATCTTGTTTAGACCTACACCATTTTACAAAATGATGAAGCTTACCACAAGCACGACACTGTACACCCCTGCATGGCTGGACAGCGCTGAAATCCTCCATTGTGAGGAAATTTGCCTTCACAGTTAAAACACTTGTTATCCGCGTTACCGGAATTGGAATAATTTGATGACTGCCGGTTTGATTGCCACTGCAGTTGTGATTTTGTTCCTAGTGACAGTTTGTTTACCTGTTCATTCAACCGATCACTGTTAATGTTTGCTCCAGGTTTCTCTATACCAGCTGCCTGATGCTCAGATGTTTCTAAGGCACGACCTGTATCAAGGAGATTCTCCAAAGTGAGTTCCGTTTCCCGTAATGCACGACGGCGTAGACGGGCTGACACACAGCTCTGCACTATCTGGGATTTTATTTCCCTATCAGTGTCATGAAATTCACATGTTTTTGCTAGTTGGCGTAAACGCGTGTGATAACAGTCCAAAGTTTCATCCTGGTTCTGTTTTGCCTGGCGAAAGACATAGATCTCATATTCCAGATTTTTCTTTGGCTCAAAATATGCCGTTAATTTAGCCTTAGCTGTTTCATAATCATCTGGATTACCAGTATTCTGTAGAGTATCGAAAATGTCCATGACATCATCACCAGCATAATGCAAAAGCATAGCACGCATTTGTTTTTTGTCGTCAATGTCCATGGCGACTAGAAAGTTCTAGTTAACCATTTCTAGCAACTAGGTCCGAGAGAACTGGGCTCAGACGTGATGTCGAACTTGGGAAACGAGGGGAAAGCAAAAGCCATACTTCAAATAGTAAAACGTGTGCTGTGTTGTTGTTGTAACGACAGTCCAACTTGCAATGTTTTGCTCAAAATGTTTGTGAACTTGGGTTTATGGGACTTATTGTTCGTTCTTACGTGTTGCCTGAAGGTTCTTTGACATCCTCGTCGCCAAATTGTCGTAATGTTTATATAGAAATAAAACTAGAACACACTTGATTGAGAGTGCATCACACTTCATAAACGCATGCTGTATTACATCAGACTCCTGGGTAATTACAAAACCAGTATCTGCATACCGGAATCTATACACCGGAATAAAGTGGCTACGGATCGTATAGATACTACAATGAGTTGACCAAAAACGTATACAATGAAATGTTGCGGACTCATATTTAGCCCGCTCGATATTATGGTGGTTCATGCGAATAGTTTACGCCACAATGACATTGGGTGTTTGACATGATATTCACACGCATAAAACCAAACCATATAATCTAACAAGCGCATTGTTTGTATTTTCCATAAGCGATATATTATATGGAATATCTTAACAAGTCTTAAGGTTTGATCTAAATATATCAGTATACACTTCACAGGAGTTCAAAAATAGACATGGACATGATGAATGCGACGGATATAACTGGATCTTCGATGGAAAGTTAAACAGTCAGAGACGCCTTGGCCAGTTATATCCCTGGACGTTCAATGAAGTAATTGATTCAGTCTGTTCAAGCACAAATGGCACCATGAAAAAGGGATAAATCTGCAACAAATAGAATACTTTCTATTTTTAATTCGTATTTTTTCCTTCCATTGATTTCTTACTCCCATGCCCTGAACCGGCATTCAGTTCCAAAGAGGCTTGTTGGTGTCATTACCGAAAGACTGATACCGGTTGGCTGCAATAATAATCCTCTGTTTAGTGGTTGATATTAAATTAATGCCTAGGAAGGTTGAACTAATATTGGAAAGCGATCGTATCCTTCTTCGGACAACCGAGCTAGGAGCTAGGAGGTCTTGATTGTATTTATATACTACCAAGATCGTGGAAGACAAACATAACCAAAACTGTATTTTGTGTAACAAGGGCTATTGATGGCTGAACAAAGAGAGAGTTGCGTTGGGGACTAAAGGAATAATCTGAAAATAACAGCTTTGTTTCGACCCTTTCACAAAGCAAATATACCAGATGAACGCTCGTATCCTTCTTCGGACAACCGAGCATATGAATAAGCTAGGTTGTCTTGAATGCTTTATGTAATACCAAGATCGTTGAAGGCAAACATAAAAGAACTGTCTTCTTGTGTAATAAGGAATAGTGGTAACTTGGAGAAAAGTGGGAGTAGCGATGAGAATTAATTGAATAATTTGAAAATAACAGCTTTGTTTTGGCCCGTTTACAAAGCAAATATTCCAGATGAACGTGTATAGGGTGTAGGCATCTTTATCTGAAACATTTCTTCGAGCCCGCATAAGAGAACCCTTGTGAATTAATTTACAGGTATAACACAAGGGAGAGTTGCCGACTGAACAAACCTAAACCAAAACCATTGATCCACCTAAACCTGCCATCAAATCTTGAATACTGAATCATCAGTACATTGCGATAGTATATATAATTAATACAACAGAACTTTTGCCATAGAATTCAAGCTTTCAAACCCATATAAGTGTCAAGCCAAAATCAGTACCCGTCCATAAAATCATTTCGCGTCGAAAGACGTTTTCTGTAGGTTTAGTAAGGCAGCCGGTCATTTCTTGATAGTATCTGTACATTCTCAATACAAGTATCAGGCCCAGCAGTCAGTAGACAACCCTCGTTCTGAATTATTGCGTCCTGAATCGAAAAACCTCATGTATGCGACACAATCGGCGTGGAACAAAAATAAAAATGTAGATGAATACAGACCAGATTCTCGCAAGTGATAGGTGGCCAACTATCGAGCGCTGACTCGTTACCATCGTTTGTGAAAATGGAACTGTTTCCCAGTTGCGTTGACCGCATCGTTTGATTGAGCAACTCAGCCGTTCACCAACCTCCCAACAGCGCATGCTCCGTTTCACATCACCCTGCCACCAGTAGCGGAAGATGACCGTCACAACATGGCTATGACGTGTAGGGTAAAACTCACGCCCACACGGTTCAGTTTGAACCGACCGAACAACTTCTTCGGTTTTGCAAATGAGCGGACTACTTTTCATATGCTCTGGCCATATAAACGGGGAATATAATCTCAAGATCATTCTTTTCAACGCTAGGTCAACAAAGGTATAATGCGGAATATTCGACAAACATCGCTTTTACTATATATGATGTCACTTCCGGTGGTGTGCTGTTCTGGCGGGAATCGTGTCCGAAAATCTGACTGGTGGATGGGGTACTATCATACCCCAATGCGGTGGTTGGCGATACACGTGAGAAGGGCCGCACAGAACAGCAGTTAATTCAATTAACAATGGGCTATGCTGGGGCATAGACAGCCAGAAATGTCTTTTCCCCAAAGCTTGAAGGCTCAAGAAACCATCAAGCTATTGGCGCCTTTGTCGGTGTTACCGTCGTAATATGGTTAAAAAATTGCTGACAGGAACGTTAAATCCGGCTCACTCACTCTTTTAAACATATTTCACCTACAATTAAACTGTGTAAAATAATCGGGCGGTGTACATATTTCACGGTATATATCAGCTTGCGGCGTCGGGAGCCTAGATAGATATAGCCGCACGGCTTTCAGCAATCTTCGCTCAAGTTTGAATATTTGTTCATTTCAGGATTGAAACACGATTGAATGAACCCTTACAGCAACTCTGTGTTTGGCTGTAGTTTTCTTCCAATTTTCTCCGCAAGCCAATGGATATGCCGGATTTCAATTCGAAAATTTGCATTGACCAATCAAATGTTTCAGAATTTGGAAGATATCCCGTAATGCAATGTTGATTATGTAAAACTCCATTGCGATATCGTGTTTTATTTGTGAATTTTTTCTCGGATAATCGAGCTTCCAAATAGAAATATCAGACACCAGGAGCGATCGTTTAATTTAACAGGTTAGGGCGATCCCTCTCTCTAAAATGCAGGTAAAAAGATCGTTTCTGCTCAATAAATCAGTTCATGTAATGAAATCTGCAAAATCCTTTTTAGGCTTACACAGACATATATATCCGAATGAAATGATAGTAAAAAATAAATTGTCATCTATCTAATTTGCATAATAATAGGCCAAATATGTGTCACGCTGTTAAAACAACTGGTTCTTCAAATGACAAATTAAATTTAGGACATGGAATAATAGATAGACCACTGCGCCTGATTTTTTGAGTCATTGCTTCAGAAGGAATCAAAAGTTATTGAGCAAAAACGGCCTTTTTAACGTCCATGTTAGAGAGCGGGGTCGCTCTAACCTTTTTAAAGGCACCTTTCCTGAAAATGGCGACTTGAAAACTGAACGATATTTGGAAACGATACACTATCTGTTCGTACATCTACTGGAATTGCTTACGATCGCTCATTCCAGCAGGTTCTCACGGGTATTTCCTTCCGACCAATTGTCATTTGCCTATTGTTTGATATCTACGTCGCATCCTAGTTATCAGTGCCATCTGAAACGAGCAGTGAGATACTTATACGCGTTGGAATCGTTGTAATGCAGGTATCAATGATATTAGTTCGTTGCTTCTCTCTTACAAGAAACTAGCTTATGTTATAACCAAGACTTGGGTTCATATTCTGGTGATAACATCGCCGGCAACAATACCAGCATTTGTTGAGAAGGGAAAACAAGTTATTCTGTCCAAAAATCCATCTGTTGCACGTGTCTGTTGAAGTTTTCATATAGCTTACCGTACTGTAGACCGTTTAATATTCTGTATCATTCTTGTATTTTTCAGGGATTTTTTTGTCTCGAATGTTTTGCTCTGTATCGATTGGAACCTCCATGCACAACCGAGTCTTAGATATTAGTAAGTCCCCTTTCCCCGCGGCCTTACATTCAATGTGTAGACTGATGTATGTGTGATTTAGTGTGCGTCTGCGCTTTCCAATGATAGAAAATGTTGTTGGCTAACATCCCCTACCAGTCTGTAGTTTCCATAAATATCTCTGTCTATCCATGGTTCTGTCAACATTGAACCTAGTGTAGATACAGATAATTGCAGGTGCCATGAATCCGAACAATAACAGGTAAACACGAAATGACTCCCACAATTCCAGTCCTTAATCTATGCGATTACTAAATCTTGACCAGAGAATCTTGCACACAGAAGAGATGGTTAGAGAAATGCGTAAAATAAAACTGTGATTTATATAATTTTAGAGATATATTAGCCCGCAGACTCGAGAATCTACAGCTAGACCTAGCCACACTGTGCTCAAAGAACCTTAACACGACTTGGAATGTTTTCCCTGGATTGAAAGATTGAATTGCAATATCGTGTTTCGATATTTTCTCGAGCGATACACTTTCGGCGCCGAATAATCCCGAATCAAATCCTTTACTTGAAAAAACCCGACCAACTTTCTCTCGCACCTTTTATAATCGCTACTCCCTGACAAATGGACAACTCGAACGATATTCGAAACGCTTTCTCTTAGCGAGGTGTTCAACCTTCTCCTACACCAACTATTTGATGAAATTACTTATGATTTTCCATTCCTCACACCTGTGGATTATCTCACGAAAATGGGAGTTTTCTTCATACTAGTAACCAATTGAATATTATCTGTTTCACATCTATTTGGTATCCAAATTAGTTGTCCCAACAAAAGCGTTATTGGGATAGGTTTTATATATATCCGTCGTTCGTCGAGGTCGGATATTGCGATATCGAGTACTGTGCGTCTGCTAATATTTGTGGTTGATATCTTCGGTTCCATGCTATAGATCGATGACAAACTTTGGGTATGCCTGCGTTAGGGGCAGAGAGGAGTACTCTTTGTTTGAGGTCAGAGATCCAGGTCTTTATGTGAATCTTAATCTATAGGTAAACCAAGATGGTATATCGAGGAAATACCATCTAATTGTAACGCTATTAAAAATTCGTACGAGGCGTTTTCCGGTGTTCTCCGAGTATTCCGCGGGAGCAATATTTTGAACTTTCTGGAGAAGAACGTTCCACACGAACCATGTCTAGACATGGTGCCTTACTTGGAAACAGTTTCACTATATTGTTTATTGGTCCACGTGCCTATGTGTCAAACTGACTCATTATAAAGCCGTTTCTCCCCGATGAGCTAAAAGATGTAGTTTGAAATTCGCACGAGATTTATATAGCGCTGATATCAGATATAATACTCCGTGATATTATATCTGAGTTTACTGGGATTGATGTGAATCCAAAATTTTACCCAACTGAATGTCTTTATTGTCCTTCCCACCCGCTTATTCTCAGTCGTGAACAAATATACCTGGATTACGATGTCAAACTAATTGTTTTAGATGCCTGTGCAGAACCAGAACGTGTGGTTTAACATGTCAGTGTCCCCACTCAAACTGACAAATATCCCCATAAAGTCATACTTCTGTCAAAAACCAAATGTACTATAAATATCGGTAATCAGTGTTGAGGTGAACGTGCCATCAATTCAGTCAATCGACTCTCACACTTTCTGTCCCAATTGCCTGTACTCGATTAGTGAAATAGTGCCCAAAGTTGAGGCGGAAAGAGTCACGGAAGAAGTGAAAGGCCATGGAATTGGGTAAAAATGTAGACCGTACAGACATTCTGTGTGCTTCAGTCAAGTTCAGTTAATCCGGATTGTATTATTGGTTGACTATAGTGCCTATACTAGTTAATAGGTAGCTTGAATTGCCCCAATTCATCAACTACCGAGGTTTACACTCAACTCCAATATCTCTATAAACAGCATGTTCTCATAATATTCTGCACTTCCTTTGATTTCCCCGTTAAGTTTACTGCGCAGTATGCATGCAAATATATTGACTCTCGCTGTAAGAGGATTTTATTTGAATGAGAGAGAATACTTTTTTCTGTTCCGAAGACCAGGCAATCAATTTAGTAGTATCGGTGCATCTCTGGAATGCATCTTTGGACGTCTCGAGAATCAAATCTGAAGGTACTTGGCAGTATGTTATATTCTTGGTGATGGTCACTTTGATATTTCCAGTAAGACTCTTCACCACAAAAAGAGACTTCAATATTCTTTATGCAGTACCCGATACTTCACATGAACGCCCTAATATAGTACTTGAGGACAGGTCATCTCTTCACCGCGATATCTCCCCTTAATTAAAAGGCACTGGACGTTCTGTTGGACAAGCAGCAGGATGCCGTTCTCCATAATGATCCCCCCCATTTGTAATCAGAATACCGCTTGTGTATGAAATATCCGGTTGAGTAGCTTGTAATTAGGCCACCAAGATATCAACAGGATCCTGAAAAAAAATAGGTAAGTAATCTTTGTTTGAGGTCAAGGTCCAGGTGAACCCGAAAATTTTCCCAACTGAATGTCTTCAAAGTCTTGTCCTCCACCCCCCCCCCCCCGCCGCATTCACAGCCGTGAACAAATACCTGGATTACGATGTCAAACTAATTGATGCATATGCCTGTACAGAACATGTGGTTTAACATGTAGAGGCCTATGGATGTCCCCAGTCAAAGCAATAAATATCCCCATACAGCCATGCTTCTGTCAAAAATCGAATGTAGTAGAAATATCGATAATCAATACTCAATCAAAAATGAACGTGTCATCAAGTCGGTCGTCAGTCAAACTCCCACACTTTCTGACCCAATTGCCTGTACTTGATTATTAAAATAGTGACCAAAGTTGAGGCGTCAAAGTCACGGAAGAAGAATTGTGTATAAATGTAGACATATAGACATTGTGTGTGCTCCAATTAAGTTCAGTTTCCCCGGATTGTATTATTCGTTCACTGCTGCCTGTACTAGTTATTAGGTAGCTTGAATTGTTCGAATTTCAGTAGCCGTCGGAAAATTATCGGGAAGAATTTTTTAAATTTTACTAATCTGTTTCGAAGACCAGTCAATCAGTTTAGTATTATCGGCGCATCACTGTAATGCCCCTAGGATGTCTCCAGTATCGAATGCGAATATGCTTGGCACTATTTTATAGTCTTGGTGATGATATTTCGAGTGAGACTCTTCACGGCTGTAAGAGACTCCTCAGTATTCCTTATGCAGTACCCGACGCTTCACACAAAGGCCACCTCTATACCGAGATATCTCCCCTTAATTAACTGACGTTCGATTCGACAAGCAGTAGGCTGCCATCCTCAATAATGATCCACCCGTTCGTAATCCCAATACCGTTTGTGTATGAGGTTGAGCAGCTTGCAATTATGCTACCAAGATATCATCAGGTTCCTGTGGTAAAAGGGCATTTATTTCCCACATTGAAATGAAGTATGTACGGAACCCTTTAAAAGATATGGAATATGTCTCAGTCATGCTTTATGACCTTTCATTTGTACGCCATGATATTCTTATTCCGCGTTTCTGACCCTGGCGGAGAACGGTCACTTGCTAGGTGACGGGTGCACCTTGTCTGAATATTTCGTCAAACCTGTGATAAAATATGACCGTCCAAGGTAAAATTGCCCCGAATTTTCAAAAATATGGTTACTGTCTGAGCAGATAACAAAACAGCCAATTCGCACCATTCTGTGCCATGGTCAGATCAAGCGACAGAAGGTTGCTCTCTTCGTATATATCGCGCTCAACCCTGCATGCTGTCCAGTATACAGTCAATGTGTAAGTAAGCCTGTCTCATCAATCCCATCCATCCAATCAAGGTAAATACATATATCTTTCATCGCGCCATATATATATATTGGAATTACCAGAAAAGATCAAAGACGAAGAAAGAAGTTTGAAAACATTTTCACAGGGTTCTGCGCATTTCTGCCATGCTAAGATTCTTTCAAATAGCATACCAGTTTCGTTGGCAGATGAAAGTCATGATAAGTAATAGACTGACTATAGACTGACTATGGATGCTGAAGAATCTTAAAGATTTAGCATGGGTGAATACTGAGGAATAAATTGATTCTCGCATTTGTCCAACCATCGCGGTACCGATATAGTGGAAGTGTTCTTGTAGAAAAGGACAATTTTGAAATTGTCAATATATATATATTGTCTATATATCTCAAAATTACGAGAAAAGGTCGAAGGCGAAGGAAAAAGTTTAGAAAAATTAAAACCCTTTCACATGACTGATTCCAATGTGTAATTGTGCTAACTGAACTCCTTGGTTCAACTTTTCAAGAAATCTGATCATTTATATAATAATATCACAAGCCATTGGGCTTTTTGGAACTAAATGTCATTCATGGGATGTTTGTTGAAGGGTACAAGTTGTGCACTTTTTATGTGGTCAAGGCAATTCCGCTCTCTAAAATGGAGTTAAAAAAGGTCGTTTTTGCTCATTGAATCAGTTCACATAATGAATTCGGCAACATCCTCTTGAGGCGCTGACAGACATATATATATCAGCATCAAATGGTAGTGAAGAAATAAATTGTCATCTATCTAGTTTGCATAATAATAGGACAAACATCTATCGCGCTGTTTAAACAACATTGAATGGTTCTTCAAATGGCAAATTAATATTAGGACATGGAACAATAGATAAATTAATGCGCCTGAAATTTTGAAGCTTTGATCAATTAAGAATCAAACGTTTTTGAGTAAAACGACCCCTTTTACCTCCATTTTAGAGAGCGGGATCGCCCCAACCTGTTTATAACAGACCAGTATCCTCTCATGTCTACGACTGCATGGAGACATATAATAATCATTTCAGATCCCATCCATTCTCATTCACCAAACGCTATATCGATGATCTCCTTGCTTGGGATATACGCAGTTCATACCGCATATATATAATAATAATAATCTTTACGGGATTTGAAGTGCACATTGCCCAAATTGGGAATCATATTTAGACATTTCTGTAAGAATATGAAAATCTGTCTCTCGCAGACCGCACAAGTAGAGAGACGATTACAACGCATACGTCGTGAACTATTCTTCTATGGAAGTAATATTACAGGAGGTTCCGCTAATACGGTTTGCATTTCTCTTCTTGTAGCATTTACTGTAAATTTTCAATGATATTTGGAGGTTTAGTATAACACACACGACTTTCTGGAATGCTGCTTCTTCTTTACATACTCTTCTTCTTTATTTACGTACTCTTCTTCTTCATTTAAATACACCTCGTCTTTATTTACATACTCAACTCACTCAAAACAAAGAATAAGTAGAAATCCAGGAAGTCGTATTTTTTTGTACTTATTATATCCCACGAAATTGTGACGGTTTCGTTCAACGTCATGAAACTTGTGGTACAGACTCGATAAATATCACACTCGTTCAATAAGTGCCTTCTCATCTTTGGTGATAAATATCGCACTCGTTCAATAAGTGCGTTCTTATCTTTGGTGATAAATATCGCACTCGTTCAATAAGTGCCTTCTCATCTTTGGTGATAAATATCACACTCGTTCAATAAGTGCTTTCTCATCTTTGGTGATAAATATCACACTCGTTCAATAAGTGCCTTCTCATCTTTGGTGATAAATATCACACTCGTTCAATAAGTGCCTTCTCATCTTTGGTGATAAATATCACACTCGTTCAATAAGTGCCTTCTTATCTTTAGTGATAAATATCATGCACACTCGTTCAATAAGTGCCTTCTAATCATTGGTGATAAATATGACAGTCTGGTGGTAAATACTATCACAGCCTGCAGAATATATTGCTTCAAGCATTAGAATGAATTGTTGTTTAAAGGGGCCTTATCGATCAAAAACCGAAATCCTGAGTTAAATCATGGCCTTAAAGCTTCAAAAGAATTAATTGCGTTCAGATAGTCTACATCATGTGTATGGACGGTTCAAGGACTGAGCAATAGTTTGTACTGTTCATTATGAGAGCTCACAATGCCAGCTTGTAAATTTACTGCCTATTTTATCTACAATATGTATATATATATCAGTATGTATGCTTTGTGTGTTTATTTCTGTCGAATGGGGCGCCAATAACTTAAATTCTGTCTGTCTGTTTGTCTGTTTATATGTATTCCTGATGATGGCTTAAACAAGTACTGAAATATGGAATTATATATCAAAATGACATCCTTATTCGGAGTTTCAATCACTCTAGTTTATGTCTACTTAGTAGATACATGTTCCAAAGTTGACATGACAGGGGCCAAGATTTTAAGATTCAAGATACATGTATTCATAACAGTGAACACAAATAGTGACTCAAATTCAAACCATATGTTCGCTAAACTACTAAACTACTAAACTTTCAAGCGGTCAGCGAAAAAAAAACTGTTGGTAATTCGAAGGAAGCATTCAAAAACATGCGGTCGAAATAATGCTACATTAAAGACTGTCAGCTAGTGAGACATCGATGGAATATTAGAAAGCATGCCCGGAAATGTATATATACCGGACAGACCTTTATGTGACATTTCGCCTGGGGCAATATTGAACGGAACATCGCTACATTTGTCTCCTGGAGTTTGGTCGGGTCAAACGGGTATTTTTGCGTCAAGTATGGTGGCCGATAAGGGACATCGCTAGGTATGTGGTTGGTAACACGAAGGCAGGATGCGAAGCGCGAAGGCGGGATGCGAGCGCGAAGTCCAAACGAAGGCAGCATGCGAAGTGCGAAGGCAGGATGCGAGCGCGAAGGCAGGATGCGAAGCGCGAA
>JAVTVY010033471.1:0-15021 GCA_036873755.1 Hanleya hanleyi
ACAGGCTACATTGTATTGTTATGTGAATCCAGCAGGACCAGAATTACAGGCTACATTGTATTGTCATGTGAATCCAGCAGGACCAGGATTACAGGCTACATTGTATTGTCTTGTGAATCCAGCATGCCCAGGATTACAGGCTACATTGTATTGTCATGTGAATCCAGCAGAACCAGGATTACAGGCTACATTGTATTGTCTTGTGAATCCAGCAGGACCAGGATTACAGGCTACATTGTATTGTTATGTGAATCCAGCAGAACCAGGATTACAGGCTACATTGTATTGTCATGTGAATCCAGCAGGACCAGGAGTAAAGGCTACATTGTATTGTCATGTGAATTCAGCGGGACCAGGATTACAGGCTACATTGTACTGTCATGTGAATCCAGCAGGATCAGGAGTAAAGGCTACATTGTATTGTCATGTGAATCCAGCAGGACCAGGATTACAGGCTACATTGTACTGTCATGTGAATTCAGCAGGACCAGGAGTAAAGGCTACATTGTATTGTCATGTGAATCCAGCAGGACCAGGATTACAGGCTACATTGTACTGTCATGTGAATCCAGCAGAACCAGGATTACAGGTTACATTGTATTGTCATGTGAATCCAGCAGGACCAGGATTACAGGCTACATTGTATTGTCATGTGAATCTAGCAGGACCTGGAGCACATGATACATTGTTTATAGCATTTTATTCCAAAATAGGGCAAACAATCAAATTGAACTTGTAACAAAACAGGATTGGTAAGTGAGTCAATCATCTATCACCCAGATCTAATAACAATAACACTGGGTAATTATCATTATCAATTGGGTTAAATTGTATTTTTTTAAGCAAAAAAGTTTTTATTGACAATGTGTCATAATGGATATTTTTGACTGTATTTTTTTGTTCGGCTCAACAATATTTGGTCCCTTTTCACCAGACTTTCTCTTACAGAACTTTGATAAGTAGTAATTAACCTGGTTAATCAAAGCTCATTACAAAATAAACACCACATATCAGCTTATAATAGAGAGTTAATCTTGTTTTGCATGTTCACAAGGTGGCAAAAACGCCAGTGTGGTAGACTCTAACACAGAGTTAGACTGACCTCATCCAGTAGAGTCCAGTTGGAGGGGGTCAGCGACGAGTACTCTGATTCTTCATCATCAACGTCCATCTATAGTCGAGACAGCAATTGTATGCTAGCTTACAGATTTTGTCACCAAGGCAACCAGTTTGGGTAAAGTTAGTATGTCCAACGTTAATATAAAATGTTAGTATGGCCACAGTCAGGAATGGGTTTTTTCAATTTGCGGGCTACTTGTCTATGTTTCTATTGGTCTAATATATAGGTTAGTAACTATGGCAATTAATGGGTGGTTTGTGAAAGAGGAGGAGTTAGTAACTACATGTATGGCGATGGGTGGTTTGTGATAGAGAAGTTAGTTGAACAAGTTGATATTTGGACACTTAGACAGGATAAACAGAAAGCAGAGAGCTATATCTACATGTAGGAAACAGCTTCAGTTGAAGGAGACAAGGTTTGCAGAAACAGCATATTGATCAACTAATCTATGTACATGTACATCATACTGAAGCCAAGAAGAGCACTGTAACCATGGTAACTATGCTATCAGTTAGCCCTCATATATTCCCCATCCTGTATATAAGAGATATAAACCAGCTCAATCTCTGCATCACTGTGGAGACAAGTTCTTCTGAATGTACACATTCAATCTGACCACCAATGTTACCAACAAGTTTCTCCTTTAACAGATGACTCCAGAAAAGAGGAAACACTTAGCAGTTGGTTTAATTTATTATTTTACCTTGCTTTTTTTATGAGAATGATTCATTTTATGTAGGAGATATAGCGCTTTTATTATCAAATATGCCGGAGTTAAGGCAAAACCAGGTCAGATTTGAGGGAGAAGGACATCCGAGTTGACTTTGGAAAGTTAGCATTAATTATGTCAGATTTGAGGGAGGACATCTGAGTTGACTTTGGAAAGTTAGCATTAATGATGTCAGATTTGAGGGAGGACATCTGAGTTGACTTTGGAAAGTTAGCATTGTTGGGAAGACCATGTGATGCTACCAACAATGTCTTCTCTGTTACATCACATGGAACGAGAACAAGGTCACTGCTCATAGAGCCTCGCTTTCGTGTGAAAATATGGTGACATACTACAGCCACTTTTCGCACAGTAAAACCATCTCAAATTATCACTTGATTGGATGGACTAATTCACAGAAAATTTATAGTGCAAATTCGCAAAGAAAAATTACATTGAGAAATTTCTCTCTTAATGTACACAACATGTAATAAAACAATTGAGCAATTTAAAAGAGCCATATAACTGAATATGCTGGAAAGTTTAATATTTAAGTAGGAAATACATTAACATGTACACATAGAGAACAAAGGTTAAAATAAAAATTTCTTGAGAGATGGACTCCATCATCAATTACACAGTAAAGTCATTGACAACAAATACTTGTATGTTATTTCTAATAAACCCTTCACCCACATATACATGTAAAACACATGTTTAAAGAAGTTCATGCTTTGTAAGAAAACAATACAGTTGTCTTAAAACAGCGTCACGTCAAGGCCTGCAGTGGTGAATATACTCATCCAAACTGAATTTTAATTGCTATTGTTGACAATTAATAAAAACTTTGAATCTGTAGAACGGACTGTAATTATGAAGAAATTGAAAGTTCAGCAAATATCCACTATCATCATAGATATAATGTAGATATTAAATTTATAGTTGACCAGTTAGGATAGATGTCAATTTATTATAGACTGTTAGGGTAGATGTTCCACTATTTCACTTCCAAACAGTGTGTGGTAATACTTGAGCATAATATTATATGTGGCAATAATTAGGAGACTATATTAGGATTATTACCTCAGTGGCTGCTCTTGTGAATAAGGTTTCATTCACAGACTCAATACAGGTAAGAAGGTCAAGGCCGTGCTGTACAGGAGTCAACTGTACAGAGTCATCTCCCTTGATTCCCGACATACAGACTATCCCTGAGAACATGTTGACCTGTATCTTTCTCGTCTCCATAGCGATGTTTTCCGAGTAGGTATGATGAGAAAGCGAGGTTGCCAAAAGCTGTTCTGCTACACTGTCCACAACTTTCACGAGGCTGTAACAACAACAACATACATAAGAAATTCAGTCAAACTCTGTCAATAGGTCTGAAACCTGATGACGATTTATTCCACTTCTATCCCATGATGCAATGTACATCCATGACCGTTAAATGGCATGTGGGGGTCATTAAACAATTACCCTGTCACCTCCTTCATGTAACACATCATCAAATTAATTGCCAATGCGAGGTCTCTGGGCTTGCCATTAGAGCAAACTTTAATTTGGTGTATCGGGTTACATACAGGACTTCACACCTTGCGGCACATGTACTGTGCATTGATGATTAAATTATTGTTGTGAAGGTTACATAAGCGATGCTAGATCTCTGGACAATTGAGCAGCTGTCATGCAGATAAATGAATGCACAAATCATGGTGTGATTGAAAGAGGGACAATATGTCATCAGGGTTTAGGTCTATTGTTAATTAGGGACAATATGTCATCAGGGTTTAAGTCTATTGTTAATTAGGGACAATATGTCATCAGGGTTTAAGTCTATTGTTAATTAGGGACAATATGTCATCAGGGTTTAAGTCTATTGTTCATTAGGGATAATATGTCATCAGGGTTTAAGTCTATTGTTAATTAGGGACAATATGTCATCAGGGTTTAAGTCTATTGTTAATTAGGGATAATATGTCATCAGGGTTTAGGTCTATTGTTAATTAGGGATAATATGTCATCAGGGTTTAAGTCTATTGTTCATTAATAACATCTATTCAACACATCTTACAAGGAGACAAAGCAAGATACTAAATGCAAGTTTCAAAGATGTTCATGAAATAGTAACTAGGGTATCCTGTTCTCACTATGCATGATCCCTCATATTCAGCGGGAGTTCACTGTTCTCCTGCAGCCAAGTACATGTATATATACAGGCAGGGAACCCTGCAGCCAAGTACATGTATATATACAGGGGAGTTCACTGTTCTCCTGCAGCCAAGTACATGTATATATACAGGGTCCCTCATATTCAGCGGGAGTTCACTGTTCTCCTGCAGCCAAGTACATGTATATATACAGGGAACCCTGCAGCCAAGTACATGTATATATACAGGGAACCCTGCAGCCAAGTACATGTATATACAGACAGGGAACCCTGCAGCCAAGTACATGTATATATACAGGCAGGGAACCAGCCAAGTACATGTATATATACAGGCAGGGAACCAGCCAAGTACATGTATATATACAGGGAACCAGCCAAGTACATGTAAGTACATGTATATATACAGGGAACCAGCCAAGTACATGTATATATACAGGGAACCAGCCAAGTACATGTATATATACAGGCAGGGAACCAGCCAAGTACATGTATATATACAGGGAACCCTGCAGCCAAGTACATGTATATATACAGGGAACCCGTACCTACATTGATTTCTGAATGGAAATATGGCAAACAGCCAGGTTTGTTACAAATAGAATCAAGATAATTTGTTCCTTTTGTTCTGACAAATGTTTAAATGTAGGATGTCTCATGTATATTGTACATCATCAACGATCATATTAAGAACATTCCTCTTTTTCAGGTGAATGGGTAAGATATAGATATACATGTAAGATATAGCTCCACATGCAAGATATAGCTCCACATGTAAGATATAGCTCCACATGTAAGATATAGCTCCACATGTAAGATATAGCTCCAATGTAAGATATAGCTCCACATGTAAGATATAGCTCCACATGTAAGATATAGCTCCACATGCAAGATATAGCTCCACATGTAAGATATAGCTCCACATGTAAGATATAGCTCCACATGTAAGATATAGCTCCACATGTAAGATATAGCTCCACATGTAAGATATAGCTCCACATGTAAGATATAGCTCCACATGTAAGATATAGCTCCACATGCAAGATATAGCTCCACATGTAAGATATAGCTCCACATGCAAGATATAGCTCCACATGTAAGATATAGCTCCACATGCAAGATATAGCTCCACATGTAAGATATAGCTCCACATGTAAGATATAGCTCCACATGTAAGATATAGCTCCACATGTAAGATATAGCTCCACATGCAAGATATAGCTCCACATGTAAGATATAGCTCCACATGCAAGATATAGCTCCACATGTAAGATATAGCTCCACATGCAAGATATAGCTCCACATGTAAGATATAGCTCCACATGTAAGATATAGCTCCACATGTAAGATATAGCTCCACATGTAAGATATAGCTCCACATGTAAGATATAGCTCCACATGTAAGATATAGCTCCACATGTAAGATATAGCTCCACATGCAAGATATAGCTCCACATGTAAGATATAGCTCCACATGTAAGGTATAGCTCCACATGTAAGATATAGCTCCACATGCAAATATATAAATACATGTAAGATATAGCTCCCCACATGAAAATATCAGGGGTTCATAGAAGTCAATAATCAGGGAGTAATCCAGAGGGGTTTTCATACCAGTATATTACCAGTATCTGCCCTCAAACTCACACGCTCAACTATACTGTCAAACCAATTTGAATGTCGGCTACCAATTTGAATGTCAGCTAAAATCTAAACCAAAACTACTTAAATTCACTCTACTGAACTTATTTCTATTAATTATCTAAAAATTTATTATTTCCTGTGTACAGCAGGTTGAAACACTAAATTTTCCTTAGTGCTTCTTGACTAAATCAATGCGGGATGCCTTTTTGGCATGTTTTGAGTCCACTGTGCATCAGTTTTGCGTACGATGTTTACTTTCGCAGTAGTCAACCGGTGTCCCAAGAAAAGCCTGGATTAGTCCCTGATAAAACCTCCATCCATCAAGTGAGCCAGTAACTCCATGAGAAAAATATAAGATGCCTGCAGACATCTACCTACAGCTTAATTTTGAGCTAGTGTTTTTTAAAGTACATGTAATATACATTTACCATTGTCAAATGAATTCCACAGACTTTAGGTGAATGAACCAAAGTTCACATTGGGCCTCTGGGGACTGAGTTAGAGAGGAAACCTCAAAGGTTAGGCTCTTAAGTAATTACCCCCAATATGATACAAAACGAAAATTACGTGATTTTTTCTTTTTCTTTTCTGTTGACTAGCTCTGGGTGAATTATAAACAGAGAGAGACGTTATACGAGTGTTATAGGAGTACTGTGCTATGGATGGGGAAGTGGTTAGCACCAGTACTGTAGCAGGGTCCGTACATGTATTATCAGGGAGTCTTGAGAGAAAGAAAGCCCTGTCAACACTGGGGGAAATTACTGTGCCTCAATCCAATTGATGTTCTCTAGCCGTATCCATCAACAACGACAACCTTCTCAATACGGCTGGAACAAAGAGGAAATTAGCTTCCTTTTTTTGCCCAATCAAAATCTCCTTTTCTCACCGAGTGCAAGCCTGGTCTTCCTGTTGTGCCTTAAGGAGTAAGGAACGATCGACTTTCATCATAATGCTGATCGAGTCAAGGAGAATGTCCGATAACTGTGGGCAACAAGTAAAAAAGTTCATTTCAATATAACATTTGTTAACCGGCTTGGCAATGTACATTAATATCTGGCACTTTTGTATCCATGTTGATATCAACCAAATTGGGAGCCGTACGTGTTCTAGTCCGACAAGATCAAATCATGACTGCATGTTCTGATTAACTTCTAAATTATATATTACTGAGTTACATGTACTTCACTAATTTGTATATTAATTGAGAGGATAAAAGTACAGGGTGAGTAAATAAAAAATGTGTTGTTTTTTTATTCATTTACAGTTATAAATTTATTGTGTATTTGAATTTAACACTTGAAAGGGTAACTCCTCTCTGCACCACATATCCACCCAGGGTAAATTGTAAATTGTGCAAAATTTGCAGATCGGGCAAGAAAAAGACCCCTTTCTTGCGATGCAGCCATAACCACAAGTGGGCATTTTTTTTCACTCAGTCTGTATGTGTTTTCATTTCTTCATTTTCTCTATCTATACATATACGACTAAAAAAACAATCAAAATGTTAATAGATAAGGTGTCCTAACTATCATAAAGAATAGACAATGGTTAATATCATCCATAATGACAGCTGGCCTTACTGACTTTATGTAATCATTATTGACATAACATTAAATATCAGATGATGATTTGTATCCTTTTAAATTATGGTGCAGAAAGGAGTCAAAATGACAGATGGACAGTGTCCCTATAAATCAGTTAATGATGGTTTACATCCGTTATTCCTGGTCACATTAGTTATCCTACCATCTTCAAAATGATCTAGGTCAATTAATATCCGTACATGTAATCTGTTAAGATACATCAAAGGATTTCAACTGATATAAAACTGCTTACATCCTCTAATAAGTTTGATAAAATGCTAATAGATTGTTAATATCACGTGTATAGTTTTACCCATAAATGAAGTCGATAAAGTATGGTTTACAGGCAGGAATCACCGAGATCTCCGCATAGACTTTACATGAAAACTCATGCACAAATACATGTAGGTGGAAAACAAGAGTTGGAGAAACTGGCTGATTATCTGAGCTTATAACACTGGGGAAAAGTCACCAGGATTCTTGATTAAAAATGTTATCTGGTTTGAAGTTGTAATTTCATCCCAAATCACATCCGCCAATAAACGCGTGTTTTATAATCCTCTAAAAGCTCTTGAATTTCAAGCCAATCAGCCTTATCTCTGTTGTGTAATCCTTAATGGGGCCATTATGGGATGTTCTCAACAGATGAAATGGAAAAGGATGAAAGCCAGCCCCAATGGTATCTGATAGTACCGTTGATTTCACAATAAAATTCAGTATCATGTCCAATGTTAGAATTCTGTTACCAAAGTCATTCAAAAGAACTATCCAATGTGGGATTTTAAACGCAAATGTGTTTTTGTATCAATTGTCCATGAAATGCCCAGGGCTGAATATTTGCCGTCTCCCAATTCAACAGAGCAGTAACCATGAAAGAACAGAGCTGTAACCATGAAAGAAATATCTATTTTGCACAGGAACATTACACTTATACATGTAGCCTAAAATGTACACAAAATGTGAGAATTATTTCGAAGGAGAGAGATATATATAAGTCGTAAAACAGTGATTTGCCACAGTAGTCAATGAATGAGGGTGACTTTGAATCCATGTCAATAATGGTAGTTAGATAGCTGCAGCACTAACCTCAGAGTTCTCTCTGACAAATGGACTCATTCTGGAGATGCATTGAGCAGCAAAAACAACATCCATGGCATCTTTGATTAACTGAGGTCCAGACAGGAAGATCTTGAAGTCATTCGCGAAGCGCGTGATGGCTCCCTCCTCATCCAGCTCTCGCTGCAATAAAACAGAAACGACTAAATTATTACCATAAATAACTGCCACAGTAATGACCTGATGGAAATATTGACAGGCCCTCGATGAATACAATGACACGATATGTTAATTGAGATTGTACAGGCCGATTGGTGAAATGTCAGTGTTACAGCCTACACCACACTCTCACCAGCTGATTAACCATGGACAGATATCGACTAACTGGGGTATTGGCCCCTAAAACAACTATCCACTGAAAGTTAAGACAAATCTGAGTAAAACAGACAGTTAATAAACAAAACACACACAAACAATAATCTGGATCTCTGGAAATAAGCACAGTGACAAACCATTCATTTAAGTGAACTTTGAGTAGGGCAGGTCATTGTTGAATAAGACAGGTCATTGTTGAATTGGGCAGGTCATTGTTGTTGGATAGGACAGACCATGGATCTTGAATGGGGCAGGTCATTATTGTTAAATATAGTGGGTCATTGCTGATAAATAAGGAAGGTCATTGTTGTTGAGGAGGGTAGGATAGTGTTGCGGAATAGGGCAAATCATTGATGTTAAATAGGTCATTGTTTCTTGAATGAGAGGTTGTTGATGAATAGGGCAGGTCAATGTTGTTAAATACAGAATATCACTGTTGTTGTATAGGGCAGGTAATAATTGTTGACTAGGGAAAGTCATTGTTGTTGAATAGAGCAGGTCATTGTTGTTGGATAGAGCAGGTCATTGTTGTTGAATACTAGGGAAGCAAGGTCATGGTTGTCATGGCAGGTCATTGTTTTTTAAATAGAGCAAGTCATGATTGATGAATAAGGCACTGTTGTTGAAATAATTAAGGCAGGTCTTTGTTGTTGAATAAGACAGGTCATATTGTTGAAATAATCCAGGCAGGTCATTGTGGTTAACCCTTTCGTACTTTTACTGACCCTTTTGCATATCAAATTTGAAGAATCCGCTGAACGGTGCTCAAGTTGTTGCACGGAAAGAAATTTCAGACAGGCAAACAGATGGCTGCACGGACACATAGAGGGACGGATGGATGGACAATCGGAATCCAGTAAACCCCCCTACTATGCACGGGGGTATACATTGGTAAAGTTGTGATCTTAATGTCCTGGCCGGAAACTAAATGTTGGATGGGGCTTTTGTCCAATGGGGCTTTTGCTCATAGTTTTCCATTCACTGGGGCTTTTTGTGCAAATCCCAAAGTGAATGCTGTATTGTTCTCATATTGTTAATCTTTTTCATAGAATAGCTATCATTTATCAGGGGCGTAGACACATTAATATATCTTGAACTTTCATACATTTATTCAGAAGATATAGCAAGTAAACATTGGCTTTATTCAATGTATAATTAAAAAATAAAGCCTCTGTATACTATAAATGTAGATCTATAAGGTTCATTACTGATAGTAACCCCAATGGATACAAAACTGCTATTTATAAGTGTTCCCAAGATGTGGAAATATCACAAATTACAACTGAAGCAAAATTAAAGCCAACTGAGTAATTGGTAAATGGTAATTCACAAGCAGAAACAGTTGTGGAGATTTAAATTATAGATTCAAACTTGCACTAGGTGTACATTTTCCAGTACACTATACAACTCATTTCTCTCCATGGTTATCTCCCTGTCCACATGCAGAATTGTTTTGGTGCATGTAATATGTAGATTTATGAGATCAGGTAGAAAGCTTGCAACATTCCATGAATGTTTTGGAAATAGAATGGAAAGAAAACATTTCTGAATACAGAGAAATTATTATGTAGATGATTTGACCACCACTAGATTTTAGAAACTTACCACAAGGCCCATAATACAACGGACAGAAAATTCATCGGAAAGAAAATGGCTCTGTGGGAAACTTAAGCGAGCCGACTGTTAGGTTTACAATAGAAATAAAGGGTTTCTCGGATTTATATGTTGGATAAAACCCACAGGGATGATCCACTGGTATTTTAGCACGATCGTCCGGTTGAAATGGGCGAATCGTGATGAGATTTTTTTATGGAAACTATCATTTGGCTGGGACATAGACGCACCGTAATGTTGCCAAAATGAAAGGTTTTTTTTTTGGTTTATTTTCTTTTCTCGCCTTGTCTGGTTTTATTTCAGAAACAAACGGGCAGATATTTTGAAGGACAGATTAATTAAAGTATGGGCTTTCTGAAAATGTATATATTTAGCGGGGTTTCAAACAAGCTACATGCAAATATATTGCTTCAAAAAAGACGGTCCATAACAAAATCCTTCTGCATGCATTTATCCGAACATAGAAGGCTGACAAATGAGACTATCAGCAAGTAGCAAAGGGTTAATAGGACAGGTCATTGTTGTTGAATAGGACAGTTCATTGTTGTTCAATACGACAGGTCATTGTTGAATTGAGTAGGTCATTGTTGTGGAATAGGACAGGTCATTGTTGTTGAATTGGACAGGTTGTTGTTGTTGAATAGGACAGGTTTAATATTGTTGTTGAATAGGACAGGTCATTGTTGTTGAACAGGACAGGTCATTGTTGAATTCAGCAGGTCACTGATGTTGAATAAGACAGGTCAATGTTGTTGAGTAAGGCAGGTCATGGTTATTGAATATGACAGGTCACTGTTGTTGAATAATGCAGGTCATGGTTTTTTAATATGACGGGTCACTGTTGTTGAAATAATTAAGGCAGATCATTGTTGTTGAATAGGACAGGTCATTGTTGTTGAATGGGACAGGTCATTGTTGTTGAATGGGACAGGTAGTTGTTGCTGCATAGGACAGGTTGTTGTTGAATTTGGCAGATCACTGTTGATGAATAGAGCAGGTCAATGTTATTGAATAGGACAGGTCATTGTTGTTGAAATAATTAAGACAGGTCATTGTTATTGAATTGGACAAGTCATTGGTGAATAGGACAGGTCATTGTTGAATTGAGTAGGTCATTGTTGCTGAATAAGACAGGTCATTGTTGTTGAAATAATTAAGGCAGGTCATTGTCGAATTGGACAGATTATTGTTGTTATTTAGGACAGGTCATTGCTGTGGAATAGGACAGGTCATAGTTGTTGAATTGGACAGGTCATTGTTGTTGAAATAATTAAGGCATGTCATTGTTGTTATATAGGACAGGTCATTGTTGTTATATAGGACAGGTCATTGTTGTTATATAGGACAGGTCATTGTTGTTATATAGGACAGGTCATTGTTGTTATATACAGGTCATTATTGTTATATAGGACAGGTCATTGTTGTTATACATGACAGGTCATTATTGTTATATAGGACAGGTCATTGTTGTTATATAGGACAGGTCATTGTTGTTATATAGGACAGGTCATTGTTGTTATATATGACAGGTCATTGTTGTTATATAGGACAGGTCATTGTTGTTATATAGGACAGGTCATTGTTGTTATATAGGACAGGTCATTGTTGTTATACATGACAGGTCATTGTTGTTATATAGGACAGGTCATTGTTGTTATATAGGACAGGTCATTGTTGTTATATAGGACAGGTCATTGTTGTTATATAGGACAGGTCATTGTTGTTATATAGGACAGGTCATTGTTGTTATACATGACAGGTCATTATTGTTATATAGGACAGGTCATTGTTGTTATACATGACAGGTCATTATTGTTATATAGGACAGGTCATTGTTGTTATATAGGACAGGTCATTGTTGTTATATAGGACAGGTCATTGTTGTTATATATGACAGGTCATTGTTGTTATATAGGACAGGTCATTGTTGTTATATAGGACAGGTCATTGTTGTTATATAGGACAGGTCATTGTTGTTATACATGACAGGTCATTATTGTTATATAGGACAGGTCATTGTTGTTATACATGACAGGTCATTATTGTTATATAGGACAGGTCATTGTTGTTATATAGGACAGGTCATTGTTGTTATACATGACAGGTCATTATTGTTATATAGGACAGGTCATTGTTGTTATATAGGACAGGTCATTGTTGTTGAATACATGTATGACAGGTCACTGTTGTTGAATATGACAGGTCATTGATGCTGAATTGCGCAGGTCATTTTTGTTGAATAAGGCAGGTCATTGTTAATAGGGAAGGTCATTATTGTTAAATATGGCAGGACAGTGTTGTGAAACAGGGCAGATCAGTGATGTTAAATAGGTCATCATTTGTTGAATAGGGCAGTTCATGGTTGTTGAATAGGGATGGCCATTGTTGAATACAGCAGGTCATACACACCTCTGTGAAATCTTTGAGCTTCCGGGTCATTTCACTGATAAAGTTGCACTTGTTCACACTCAGATGCTCCCAGCGTCCCATGTTATTACAGTAGTATGTAGCTAGAGCCCTCTGAGGGCCGATCTTACAGGGTTGCTGCATTTGGATACCAGCAACAGTCCTCTGCCACACATACACCCCTTTGTTTGACCTAACAGTGACCTCTGGGCAGGAAGTGGCAGTGTCGGAGATGACTGTGATGGTGACAGAGTCTGTGACGTTTCCCTGTGGAGTGGAGACGCGACATTGCCAGATGCCATTATGTCTCTGTTCCAGGCTCTCTAGTACGAGGCTGTGAATCATGATCGTGTGATCTGGCGTGTGTGCAGTGTGCACAAAAATGCCCCGGGTTCGATTTGTCCGGACCTCCTTGCCTTCCCGAAGCCAGACCATTTTTGTGGCCGCATCGATGATAGAAGCTCGGCACTCAAACGGTAACTTGTCCCCTTCAAAGACCACTTGGCTTCTAGATGGGGACACTTCAAACAGTGGTAACTGAAGTTCATGTTCTGTGAAAAAAGCAGAATGAAAAAAAATTCATTTATAATGACATGAAGAAGAGACTGATAAAAAAAAATGTGAAAGCAACTAGGCATACCCTACTAGACTGATCAATTTTTACAAGCCCTGAATATATATGTACATGTACATATAATCTCAGATCCACCAATCCACTATAAACAGCCTACACATGTATACATACATGTAATCTCAGATCCACCAATCCACTGTAAATAGCCTACACTATTAATGTACACCAGCCAAAGGAACTCTTAGTTAGAGTTATTGTTGTGATATCTCTAGGTTAATAAAGGAAAACTATGTGCAGACTCTACTGACTGATGTTCAGTATTTTTTGAGAGGCCTTCAGTGTGAGTGAGGTCAACAATTTAAATGGATTCTCCACCCCCTCCCATCCAGGACTCTGTTATGTCATGTTACTTCAGGTGACTATGGCATGTGTGGAAAGGCTGTTGTTTGTACATAAGAGGTCTGATATGGACATGATCCCAGCAACTGTTGCTGATTGAGGCTACAAGTCAGGCTGACTGTCCATCATTATACTCTCTCCCTCTCTCTACACACCTTCCAGAGTCAATGGAGATAGTTCACCTCGCCAGGCGACGCTGTACTGTTTTTGGGGTATATGATGTGATGTAGCGTCATAAAAGGCAGCCCTTGCATTTGGAGGCGAGCGATCGCTCTCACGCGCCATCGCTCACCTAATTCATATCCAAGGTACCGTGTTTTTCGCACACCGTCTGCTAACGGCATTTTTGTGAAATGAACTCACAGTTGGTGTTAATTTTGAACTGACAGTTGGTGTTAATTTTGCTAACTCTTCCACTGAAAATCACCGTGAAAAGAAACCGAAAAGCCTTTAACAAATTCTAATTAGCAATGATCACCATCAATTCCAGCCCAGCCATAATTTCTTCGCTTGTTTGACAAGCAGTAGTCTCCTGCACAGGCTATTGCTAGCATGGGATTGTGCAATATTTGCCACATGTGCGGAGAGCTGACAAGAATGGCGGCAACTGCGGAAAATGTTCCTTGAAGCAGTAGTTTTTCGTATACATGCCTGTGTGTGGATGCTCTGCCTTTTTGACGTCATCGTTGCGTCATTTTCATCCACAGTGGGCATGCGCAATCACTGACAACTGGTGTGAACTATCCCTATTCACCACTGTTGAATGAACAGTTGAATGTTACGAGTAGTGAGGGGAATACAGTCACATCTTCTACTCATAACATTCAACTTTTTCTCGAGGATGTTCTGAGGTTTAAATGATTTGCTCTTGAAATAGCAACAGTTTCTAACAAACAGATGCAACTGATGTCAAGTAACTTTTGAATTCTATGGGGTTTTTTTCATAATGCTTTCTTTTTTCTCATAGCATTTTTGTTCGTCGTGCTGACTATTTCTGTCAAGCTTCAGTTACGAGAATTCTTCAACCGCAGAACTATAAACAGTGAACCGACGGACAACAGACAATGGAGATGGGGGATAAGCGATGGCGAAAAAGTCTGCTTCCATTCAGCGACTTTGACAATCTGCTCCCAAAGGAGTAATTATACAAAGCCCAGTCTGAGCTGACTCATCATGGATCTGTGCATTCAACTAATTATGCCACTAAGACGATTCCACAAGCTTTCCCTCAAAGTTACATAAAAATTAAAAAAAAAATATTCAAAAGGCACAAATTTCATAACCATTTGAAGGGGGTCTATTGATTAGCTTGGTAAACCATGGTGTAATGTAACCCGGACAAATCAGTGAAGGTCTGATGTCACGGTGTGGATGAAC